>QJPP01007661.1:5000-13705 GCA_003996215.1 Jaltomata sinuosa | reverse complement strand
TTTGGCTTGTAATGAGGCTTCAGGTGCAGGTAGGATACATTTAGGGGTTAGTGACTAAGCCCTCCTTGGAACCACCGACGTCTTATTACCACATAACTTTACTTTGTCCATCCTTATTCACCTTTTTATTTCCTTCTTTCTAGCTACAGGTGCGGCCTCTTTATTTTGACACTTCTTTTTATTACTTTTTTGATCTTTTTCATCTCTTTTTTTTTCTTTTCTTAGGCACACACCCGAATTTTTATTCTATTCACAACCAATCTTCACTATCCTCTTTTTCTTATCATTCACCTCTATAGTAGCCACCCTCAACTTAGGCTGATTGCCTGGGTAGAGGTGCACAATGTCCATGGAAGGACCAGGGCCAAAACAGGGTTTATCTCTATAGTAGCCACCCTCAACTTAAGCTGATTGCCTGAGTAGAGGTGCACGATGTCCAAGGAAGGACCAGGGCCAAAATAGGGATTCAAAGTTAAACAGGAACAGTGACAGGTTATTGAAAGAACAAGGTCAATTATGGCTCAAACAGGGATCAAAAAGGGATTATTTGCATTTGGACGGTCTTATAGGTTAAGTGGACTGCACACAAAAAGGGCCTGTGATCCTTTCCTAAGCAACCAACTTCAAACTTAACAAAATAGACCAGGCAAGTTCTAGATGCATGCACAGAGTAAGAATTTATAACAATAATCTCACACACACTTGGCACCAAGAAACTATATCGCTACCAACTATCAAACAACCGCTCGGCTTAAGCATACTCATTCTAATCATATTCACACAATGACATTCAAGGATCCAGACAGTCAATTGTTTCAACATAAGCTCAAAACCAGAAAAATTTTCAAGGGGCCTCGTTTTTAGACAAGAACAACGCATGCTTGCTATAGACACTAAAAAATTTAAAACAACAACCTAAACATAATTTAAAACAACAACCTAAACATGCCGGTTCTACTAGATAGCACACCGTAGGGAAAAGAAATCGGCAACAAAAACCCTCGGTGGTGACTCACAGGTTTCCCCACGAATTAATTAGACTATAATACAACAACAATTTATGGGTTGCCTCCCATACAGCGCCTGATTAAACGTCGCGGCACGACGCGGGTGTCTTGATTACTCAGACTTCATCAAGACACCCCAGACTTAATAAACAACCGTATGCACAACTATATACCCTATAATAAACAAAAACAACAAATAAAAGTAAAAGCGGGAAAGTATGACTAAGAGTCAAATAAACACACCTGGCTTAATAAACAACCGTATTCCCCGGCAACGGCGCCACTTTTTGATAACGCTCAAACTACACCTCAAATTAACGAGGCGTAAGCGATCGTTGTCAAGTAAAGAACCCAACAAGGTTGGGGTCGAATCCCACAGAGAATATGGTGAAGATTAAGTCTTTGGTGAATTAAGTGACTAGTTGTCAATCGATTCCAGTAAATAAGGGGGGGTTTTGTAATCAAATTGTAAACAAAACAATAATAAACGTAAGGGTTTAAATCAGTAGGAGAGAATGAACTAGGGATGTGTTCACCATGGCGTTGTAACAATGTCGATTCTAGGCTTAACCGGGTTCTTTCTATATGATTGTCACGATGTGATTGCGCCAATTGTATCGTCTAAACGTCTCTCGACCGAATAAACAAATTTCCTTTTCTATTCTTTCGACCTCGAAAAGATGTACTTTTTAGCTTAGCAATCCTAACATCAAGTAGAGTAATCCAGTTACGGCATTATTCTTTAAGACGAGAGTTTGTAGTCTCGAATCCTTGTTGTTTAATCAAGTTTTCCCGGTTTAAATCTCTTTACTCAAGCAAACTAAACCTAGGCATGTTCTAATGTTTGCAACCACTAGAAAACGTGACATAAAGTATGATTATCAACGTGACAATACATATATCGAACCCAACGCTACCCGGAATCTATATTGCTATGTTTGCCATGGCTCCCACAACCCTAGTTGCGGGAGTTTTAGTTCCTCATGCTCGAAGATGAAAAGAAGAAAGTCATGTTCATAAAATAATAAAGAAACGAGATCCTTACAATATATTGAGAACAATCTTCAAGTATCCAAGAACAATAAAAACCAAGAACTCAAGAACGAATCAAGAACAATAATGTTAATTCAAGAATCGTGTTCTTGCTCTCGAAAACTAACTAAAAACGTGTTTGAAATAATGGGAGAATAATTTCTAACATAAACCTAACATAGGGTATTTATAGGAGTCAAAGAAACCAAATCCAAAACGGGCTAGGAATCCCCAAAAACGCGGGTCGCCGCCTGAGTCACTGCCTAAGCGTGACGGTCAGGCTGACGGACCGTCAAGGCAGTGACGGACCGTCGCCTGGACCGTCACTGCTAGGCAGTGGTTCAACCTGGAGGTCTGCCTTGGTGTGACGGTCCCAGTGACGGACCGTCACATGTGTGACGGCCCGTCACTCAGGCCGTCACTCTTAGGCAGAACTTCGTTTTTCTCGTATTTTCTTCCGTTTTCGTGTTTGCTACCATTTCCTACAAATACAACATAAAAACATCAAAAACAACAATGGTTGCTTGAAAACGTACGATTGTTCTTAGTAAAAAGGAGTCGAAAGTGGCGTAAATTAGCGTCACATCAGATATCATTTGGTTCAAGTGACTACACCTCCCTAATGCTCTTTGTTCTCATTTTGAACACCGCTCACATTTTTTTCATTTCAACTTCACCTTATTCCTCCCTTGCACAACCCAAGATTTCTCCTTTTTAACTCATGATCATTCACACCTTATATCACCTTCACTTGGTAGCACCAATTTTTGCTTTTTAATTTGCTCATTGGATTGATATTTTGGAGCAACTTTCAATTTGAAGTTAAGATGCTACCTTGCACTTGAAGTTCACTTCCTTTCTTCTCCTCATTTAATCATGTGCACCCCCAAACTTAGGCATTTGCCTATGTTGTCTTTTGTCCCCCCCCCCCCCCAAACTTAGGCTTTTAGCCTACTTTTCATTTTCTAGCTATTAGGGAGGATGGGTACCAAAATAAAGGTTCCAAAAAGGTCAAGGTGTTGACAAGGTGCCAAAGAATGGTCACAAGCTCAAAGGGGTTCACTAGGATTTGATGTCATTGGGAAGTCATTTGGGTAAAGTGGCTTATCAAAAAGGGCCTAAGGTCATCTTCCAAGATCGGTTACACCTAGAATTTTTTTCCTTGAATCACATTCGGGACAAGTTCTAGACGACACTTATGCACAATAATCAAGGTACAGCCTCACCACACAAGACTTCATTCATTAGTCCCACAATCAATTGGGGAAAATGACTTTTGACAAGCTATTCCGAGTTTATTACACACTCGTTTGTGAGTCAATCAAGCCAAAGCGAGAGTGTGCAAGTCATGACAAGATAATGCTTTTCCTCAGAAATTCATTTTCCTTCTTCCTTTCATTTTCAAAAATAAATTGCCATAGAAAATTTTTTAGTAGGCCCATTTTGAGACAAGCACTTACGGACTCAATTCTACACTAAATCTTGACATTTTCCCTTAAGAAAGTCGCCTCTCAATCTATCATAGGGAAACACCAACCCGGTTCGACACACAAAAACAAAAGAAAAGAAAAAGAAAATAATCAAAACTTTTGTTCCTTAGGAAAGAATCGTAGTATTAAAAAAACCCTTAGAGTTTATTTCTACACTACTATTAACAAGGCGATAACTGAATTTGCACTATAATTTCATTCAAGAACTAGCCTAAGCATAGGCATTTAACGCATTTGCAAAGAATGGGTGGTGGAACAATGGGGCATGTAAGACCAACCCAGCACACACTCAATAAAATTCAAGCCCGGCGAGGGCACGATTAAGCTCAAAGTAAAAAGTAAAGCAAAAACATAATCTAAAGAAAAGAAAAACAATGGCATCACAATCATCATCCTAAATGTGCCCGACAACGGCCAAATAAAACTAAGCAAAAATGTCAACTACGCCCTACAAAGGCATTAAATTATCTCAAGCCCACTCACTGGCACCAAAAGCAAGTAAGTAAAGCCACCCCCTCCCCATAAAAGGAGAATTGCCCTTAATGCTCATAATGCAATGGAAAAAGGGTGGAACTCCCTGGAGGACTTAATCCTCATCATCACCATCATCAGCAGTAGCTTATTCTTCAATATTCTTGCCACTCAGGCCAGCACCACCCCGACGGGAGTTCACAGAAAGAGTGGAATCACAAAGAGCCCGCAAAAAATCAAGGTTCTCGTCGTCATCCAACTCTTGATACTCATTACCGGGAAGCTCCTCATTATCATAGGCAGCAAATAAGTTATCCAAGGGGCCAGAAATCTTCTGAGGTGGAGGTAATGTCCTCAATTCTTCCTGCACTACAGGGCCTTTTCCCTTGGCTTTATCGACATCTTTCCGAAGTTTAGAGATTTCCCCATCCATGACATCAACCCACTTGAACAATGTGTTCAAGCTCTCTACCACCCCCTTCACTGCATTCTAGACTGCCCTATTGATCATTCCGGGCAATTTTATGGCTAAGTCGGCTAACTGCTTCTTATGATTATGAGTCTTGTCCACCATATCCTGCAGCCCACTCTTGGTCATAGAGGGTATGGTAGCATGTGGTCATGCCTCGGAAGTGGTCCGAGAGGGAGATGAAGCACCAACACTAGCACCAAGCTCATCACTATCAAGCTCACTCATCTGTTAAGTCCTTTGCTTCTTGAATCTTGGGGCATCTCTATCTGTCTTTTTGTCAAGATCAATGACCCCGATGGTATGAGTAAACTCGTCACAAAGAAGAGTAGGAACACCAGCTTTAGTACACAGCTTGGTGATCAAGACCGGAAAAGGGAGGGAATCATTTCTGTGATGGGCTTTACTCCATATTACCATTGTTGCCACCTCTCTACAGTTTACATGTGCCCCCGTCATGATGGCCTCAATTAGAATGGCACCCTATTGAGTTATCTTTTGGTCATTTTGAGAGGGGAGAACATGGTTGCAAACTAGATCATACCAAAGCCGCACCTCAAAAATCAAGGACCTCCTCAGGATATCTCCTCCCATGGTAGACCACACAGGGGTGCCCACATTAATGGTAAGGGCTATTTTCTGATATGGATTTGGTTCAGCCGTCAATCTAGCCATGTGTTCCGGTGCGGGATCAATTGGGTGTCCCTAATATACAACATTGATGGCAGTGGGGGTGACAAACACTTTCTTGCCTCTGACAATGACAGCATCTAGATTGGGGAATCTGTCCTTGGGTCCTTTATAGCCTTTTGAATCTTGTATGGCTTGATAATCCGCAAAGAATTCCCGGACTATCTCTTCATAATATCCCCCAGGCATATCTTGGAATGGCTGCCACTCCCTAATAGCAAACTGATTGTGCATGTTGGGCAGCTCATCCCCAACTTCCCCTAAGTTAAAGCTTTGCTCCACATTAAAAGTCCTATTTTTGTCCCGAGTGTAGTAGGCTCTCATGCCTTCTACCCCAAAGTAGAGCCTTGCTTCATCTGCGGCAGACCTTTGCCTTGCTTGATTTCCAGGGTTTCTCTTGCTAGAGGACATATTCTACACACAGAGATTGTGATCCAAGAAACAAAAACACAGCCTAAAAAGAATTTATCAACTGCAAAGGATGGAATGCAATGGTATAGAGAAACAAAATAGGTAATTGTTTTCTTGTGCGGACCACGTGCGAAACGCACCAGGAGGAGTGCGCGTCGCATGTGCTATCGCACAAGCCAACAGAACCTTCAGGGATTTTTTTCTATTGAGGTACGACGCTGGTGTGATCCGTACCATCAAAAGTGCGTGTCGCACTAAGCTTCGCCCCTCAAGTCAGTGACCTGCATATTCTTTTCAACTTGGTGTGATGCCTTGTGCGACCCACACATCAAGATCTATGCATCGTATGAGAAACGCACAAAGGCACAATTGGAATTTTTGGTTCCTTGTGTTCTTGTAAGTTACACATATGATCCATAGAGCAAGATATGGTTCGGCACTTAGCACCACACACAACCAATTCACAAGAACAAAAGGGGGGCAAGGGGATTCATGACCATAACTTCTGGGTACTCAGACTTCCCCGGATTTTCATTAATATAAACCCAAAAAAAAAGGACTCAACGACTTCCCTTAAGATGGACGTTACCCCATCTATCATCGGGAACATCAAGCCCTCCTTGCAATAATGGGCACCAATAAGCATATCAACAATTAACCTCCTCCCCGCACAAGATCATAAGACCCAACTAATTTTCAACAAAGATCATGGGCCTATAGTCAGCAACATTTAACCTCAATAATTAACTATCAATGAAAACCTCATGACTAATGATGACTTACCCTTAAGAATGACATCACCCAATCTATCATCGGGCCAAATCAAGCACTAGTCATGAGTGGGTTACTCAGACTTCACCCCAACACAGATTTTAAGGCTAAACATTACTACCAATCTACATGCATAGTCAAGATTTACAATTTACCAAGTTGACATTAAGAGAATTCATCATTACAATTCAAAATTGGGGACCCAAAATTTTCGGATCTCATCCAAAATTAACATGGCCATTCTAATAAGCATGCTTCACAATATTAGTTCCCAACAATCATAAAAACAACTATTTAACTTCGAGGAACTTACCACAAGTGAAGATAATAAAGGAAAGAGCAAAAATCAAAGCTTTTTGAACTTCCAACAATGGTGACCCACAAGACTTCCTGGAGAATGACGACGGCGATGGTAGAGAAGTGGTGGAGAAGATTGGGTGAGAAGAGGAGAAGATTTTTGTGGGAGTTCAAGGGATTTAGAGAGGATTTTGGGAGAGAAGTTTGAGAGTTGTGGAGAAAGATGGTGGAAAAAGAAAAGAAGAGACGGTTTTAAAAGAAAAAGAAGAAGAAGAGTCAGTCGGGTTATCTCCAGGTCAGGTCGGTCAATAGGTTAGGTCAATTTAAAACTCAAAATTACCTCCTGTGCTCTGCGACATGCGATTCACACTAAGCAAGGTGCGAATCGCATGGCATATCGCACGTGCCTCTTTTTCTCCCCTGGTTTTGCCCAGGCATCTGTTTCCTTGTGCGATGGAGGTGCAACATGCACTTGGGCTTGTGCAGTCTGCACGGCCCAGCGCACGTCACCTTTATTTTTCAAATTTCCTCCAGGCCTTCTGTTTTGGTGTGCGATTGGTTGTGCGATATGCACAACTGCTTGTGCGGTCCACACAGTCCACTGCACAACACCTTTTTGCCTTGCTTTCCCTTATTGAGTTCTCCATTCTATGCATCCCCTACAAAACATAAAAAAAAACGATAACCAAAAACAAAGAAAGAAACTTGGGTTGCCTTCCAAGCAGCGCTTGATTTAACGTTGCTGCACGACGATAGTACCTAAATCCTCAACCATTGTCAGAAGACAAGCCAATTTGATTGGCGTGGTCCTATTCTAATAAGGGAAATTGCTCCATTGACACCCTAGAGATGCCATCATGTTGTTCACCTTGCTGTGAATCCAATGCGGGCATCTTGCACCTTTCACACTCTCCAAGGGCATCATCCCCTTTTTCCTCAAATTCTATCACCGATATGACTCTCAAATCGTGTGAAGGCTTAGTAGGTTGGCAAACATTGAAGGTCACAACCTCATCCCCCACTCAGAATTTGAGTTCTCCGAGTTTGACATCAACAAGGACTCGGCCAGTGGCTAACAATGGTCATCCCAAGATAATGGACACCTCTACATCTACCTCACAGTCCAAGATGACAAAATCTTCAGGAAGAATTAGTTTATCCACTTTTGCCAATACATCAAACAAGATTCCCACATGAATGCTTAATAGACCTATCAGCCATAAGTAGCCGCATAGAAGTAGGCTTGGGAGTGCCCAACCCTAGCTTCTGAAAAATTATAAGGGGCATCAAGTTGATGCTTGCCCCCAAGTCACACAAGGCCCTTCGAAATACAAACAAACCAATCATACATGGTATAGTGAACGCACCCGGGTCGTCTCTCTTTGTAGCCACATTGCTAGTCATAACTGCACTACAACTGTGTGACATCTCAACCATGCCCACTTCAACCACCTTCTTCTTTTTAAGTAACTCTTTCATAAATTTGGAATACCCTGACATTTGTATTAGAGCTTTGACCAATGGGATATTTATTGACAACTTGCTGAACATGTTAACAAACTTGCTAATTTTTTGCTCTTCCTTCTTCTTATTTAACCGATGAGGGTACGAGAAGGTCCTTTGGGTGTTGTGGTCGGAATGCTTTTTACAAGAGGAGAGTCCACCTTGTCATCAATGACCACTTGGGGAGGGTTCTTGACCTCTTCCTTATCTTTACCACTTCCAACACCTCTCGGGGCACTTGATGTTTCAGGTTCTTTTATTACCTCCGGAGTGTCATTTACATTCTCATGCACTACTTCTTCATCTCTTAGCTTCTTGTCTAGTTCAACAGTAGGCTCTTTTGGTTTTGTGACCGGTTCTATAACGGGTTCCCTTGTCTCACCAGTTGTTCGACCACTCCTAGTAACGATGGCCATGATGTGCCCGTCATGTCTAGAGTTCGTAGTGGCGCCACTAAGAGGTGGTATCTTTACCCCCGAAGTTATTTGATCGGAAAGATTATCCATTTGGATTTCAAGTTCCTTGATAGAGGTTGAATGAGAGCTCACAGTTCTATCAAGTGTG